>CM042088.1:37573163-37583163 GCA_023512835.1 Taxillus chinensis | reverse complement strand
AGCCAAAGAAATGGCATGAAGTCATCCACTAGTGGGATGCTCGACACTCTGTGCGCAGTGCACTGAGAATCTTGGCACACCTTAGAGTGCTGAGCACTGCATGTGCTGAGCAGAGGATGCCTTGTGCCTTGATTGCAGCTGTGGGCTCAGTGCACCGAGAACGGAGGAGCAACAAGCAGGGAGTGCTGAACAGCTACGAGTGCCGAACAAAATACTGCAAAAACTTGACACTCTTAACACCCAGCTTCTTTGTACTTGAACAGAATGCTGCAAAAACTTTACAAATACTCCAAAAAATATTGCATTACCTTGTTAGAGCATAGGTAAAGAGAAATAAGCAAAAATCGGTGATAACTCGCAGTGATGCATGCCCAAAATACCCAAAAATGTCAAGTAAATAGTGGTGTAATTTACCACTAACAATGGGGAAGTCATTGTGTGGAGCTGAGATGGAGGAACTTGAATATGGTTGTCGTAGATTTGGCATTTGAAGTATCAATGCACATAATGTCATAATCTATATAGTCCTTCTCTATTGTTAACCAGAAGTATTCCATATGCATTATTTGTCTTGTTGGTGTATGACCATTTGCATGCGAGACATAATCCCCTTTGTTAATTTATTTGATGATTTGAGTGGATTTTTTTTTGTCTACACACCACAATAAGACCATGTTGTGATTGCATTTGTACATTATGGGGCCATCCAAGAAGTAGTTCGCAATCATTTTTTCAATATTTTCTTTTTTGGCTTTTGATTCGTCCGGTGGGTACTCTTATTTGAGCAAATACTATTTGATTTCCTGATGCCATTGTTTTCCAGTGATTACTTCTTTTATATTTAAGCAAGGAGTCAGGATCTCTTGTATTCTGATGTCGAAAGACTATACCTCCAACATCATATCTAGATAAAGGAGTGAGGCTACATTTGCAAGTGCATTTGGGATTTAATTATGTTTCAAAGCATATGTTCAAATGTGATCTCTTTAAACTACTTAATTATTTCCCTAATATGCTTTTGATAAGGAATCAACTTGTGATTTCTCATCTCCCACTCATTTTTTATTTGATAGATCACCAGTGTTAAGTCCCCAAACACTTGAAGCCTTCAGATTCTTTTATATGATGCTTTTTGCATACTCATCAAATAAACTTCATATTCTATTATGTTATTGGTACATTGAAATGTCAATTTTATCGCTATTGGAAAATGTTTCCCTTATGAAGAGATTAAGATAGCGCCATGACAAAGTAAGCTGGGGTTCCATTAAACCATATGATCCACACATCAGATTCTTCTTCTTGTTTGATTATGCAAAGTAAATGTCCTTGTTTGGGAATTTCATGGTCATAGGTTTATAGTCCTCTCGGGCCTTATCCGCCAGGTAGTTAGCGATTGCCTTTCCCTTAATTGCTTTTTGTGGGACATAAATGATGTCATATTTTAACAAGAGAACTTGCTACTTTGCAATTCTTCTAGATAAAAAAGACAGAAGATACTTGAGCGGGTCTAGTCTCTCAGAATTTGGTTGTATTCTAAGAAGTCATCTATAAAGGAGAATAAAGAATGTTTTGTTGTGTTATCCACTAAGGTGTCTATATGGGGAGTGGGAAGTTGTCTTCCTTTGGACTAGCTCGATTCAAGTCTATATAATCCACACACATATGAACTTTCTCGTCTTTTTTTGGTACTAATACAATATTGATTACCCACTTCAAGTAATGAGCAACAAAAGAAACCCTGCATCCCATTGCTTTCGTAGTTTTTTGATTTTTAATATTTTCTCTTGTTTTATTCTTCTCAATTTTTGCTGCACTAGCTTACACTTTGGTTTCAAGGGTAACTAATGTTGTACAATGTCCATTTTCAATCCAGGCATATCTTTGTTTGATCAAGCAAATACATCAATGTAGTCCGTTAACAAGTTGACTAACCATTCCTTCCACTTTGCAGGGATCATGGTCTCCTTTCTTATTTCTCGTGGCTCAAATTCAGTCCCCAAGTTGATATTCTCCATTGGATCTCTACTAGCGATGACAGTATTATCTTCTTTCAAGCAAGCGAAGGATATCTTTAGGTATCTCAAAAGTTCTTCAACGTTGGTTTCATCCGCTTCCAATACTGATCGCTCAAAGCTCATTTCATGGTCAAATCTTGGACAACTTATTTCTTTTGCTTTCATCATATTTTTATTAATCTTATCACACCTGTGTATAAAAGTTAATAAATTGGTAAAATGTATGATTTGCACATCAACACATGTTATGAAATGTGAAAATGCAAATAAGATAAAACTACTTATTTATTTAAAGCTTAAAGCTTAAAAATTCCCCAAACATTACACTTTAGTTACTGTGAGGCCTAGACAAGTCCTGTTATTTAGTTGTTCTCCCGGTGCCTTCTAGACTACCCATGTGGTCAAGGACAGCTCTAGGAAATTTTTATAGAGTGTTTAAGTTCACAAGTTATTTGAGGGTGTTTATAATATTTATTTTAGTGTTTAGAATTTTGTTTATTGTTTATAATATATGTATGATATTTTTTCCTTTGATTTGTTTAGAACACCCTCATTTACATGTCGCGTCGCCCCAGCATATGGTCACTTTGGTCATTGATTCATCAGCTCACAGCATGACTATCGTACTCCCTTCTTTTACAAAAATGATTCCAGCACTCTTGAATGTGGTGCTCAAGGGAGGAAAGATCCTATTTTCTTATTGGACTCGCTGACCCTCCATTTGTGCCAGTCTTCTTTCCCTTCTTCGAGCCTCTTCTCTCTGCCGGTCTGCCTTCTTCAGTTTGTACCCGAGTTTATACTTTCTTTTATTCCCTTGGATTGTGAGGGGGGCTTTGATCCCTTAAGCATGTAGGCCTAGGACTCGCCCAGGCTTTTGTCTGTTCTTGATCATTACCTCAGCGACCATTCGAGCTGCCTTGGACAAGGATGCTTCCACACTTTGATTCATTTTAGGCCTCGACACATATGATGCGTTGGCAACTTCAAAGGAACGAAATGAGTATTCTGGTATGTTTTTGCCAACCGCAATGTATGGTACTGTAGATGGTTTGCTGGCCAAAATATCCTCTTCAGCAGATGCATAGATGGTTTGTTGGTCAACCACGAACTTAACCTTTTGGTGTAATGAAGAAGGTATTGTCCTTGTGGTATGAATCTAGGGTCTTCCTAATTGGCAACTGTAGTATGGGGATATGTCTATCATCTAAAACCCTACATTGAAAATGCATGGACCAACTTAAAAAGTTAGGTCCAATGTTCCTACAACATCTCTCTTAGTACCATCAAATGCTCGTACCACCATAATGCTTGGACGAACGCATGAGGAGTTTATTGGTAACTGATTTAAGACTTGCACTGGCATGATGTTTATAGAAGTCCCGTTACCAACCAATACCCTTGATATGATATAACCTTTGCACTCAACTGATATGTGTAGAGCCTTTATGTTTCCCCTACCATTTAATAGTAGCTCGTCCTCATTGAAACTAATGAAGTTGTTGACCATGATGTTGACAATGTCATCCAAATTTTGCACAAATATGGAGGGGGCACGTATGTTTGACTTAAAACCTTCATCAATGCTTCACGCGGTAAGGAGTTGAGTAGTAAGGACAGGAGTGAAATGCAAGTTGATTGCTTTCTGAGTTGATCCATGATGTTGTATTTGTTTTGCTTAATTAACGTGAGGAACACATCTGCCTCATCCTCATCCCCACTAATTGATATGCACTTTTCTACGGGTTCCCCTGCTGGTATACCTCCTAGGTGCCTTTCCCTTTTTGACCGCCTAGGTCAGACCCTTCAGGCTTGGGTGCCTTGGCGCTTTAAAAACTATGATGTTTGGAACAGAGCAAGGGATTGAGAGTTTGACTGTGGCATAGGTCTGGCAGTGTGTGTTTCAGATACATTTTACATGGTGGTGTGTGTTATGAAACAAAGGATAGATAGGTATGAAAATGTTCCTTTAATTCTTGATTTAATACCCCGTTTCATTTTTTTTTCATACTTTTTGTTTGCTTAATAACCAGATTCTTTGTACTTGATGCTTGGGTGATACCGTGTTTCGTTAGTGGAATTATGTTGTAAAATAAATAATAGTTAGGTCTTGAAAAGTTTTGTTCGTTGTATATAGTACTTGGGTAATATTATGGCTAGCTTTATGAGTGTATGATGTAAGGCTAATTCCCTGGAACCCATATAAATTGGAGGCGAGGAAATCCCGCAAGATGCAGGTGCATATGTGCTCGCTCCAGAGGCATCACCTACTTCAAACAAGAAAGCTGCTCAGGCTTGCTCGTGTGGATTATGCATGGTTGATCGCACATTCTTGAACAGCACAAAAATGGAAAGAAGCATTAAAAAACTTGCGGAGGTTATATAAGAATTGGAATAAGAAAAAAAAACCCCAACTATGCACTCGAATACAGAGTGGCCATAAGGAAGTTGAGTCCAATTCAGTTGCTACTGTTCCTCTTGAAAATCTTCAACGGGATGGGGAGAACCTTCAGGCTCTTCCAGAAGGTTTGGGGTCTGGAACAAATTCAGCGGATGACATAAAACATTTGAATAAATGTAACTGGAACCTGCAAGGCATGCATCAGGCCTTATATGTAAAACATATATGTAATTTTAATAATTGATGTTGTACCTTTTTACAAGTAATTTAGTATGGTATGATTCAAATTTGTGTGTACTCATTTTAATCCAAGTTGAAATATTTGTTGGGAATCTGCATTTTTTGCATCTGCATTAAAGAATTCAAAATCTCAGGTAATGGTTCTTGTTTACCGTTTCCTTTTTCCTACACAATAACCATTTCACCAAGATAAAATTTTTTGTGTAGGATTTGATTCCTACAAAGGGGGAGTCAATTTTTTAAATGTTTTTTTTTAAAAATTGTAATAATTTTTTTTGTCTTTTAAATTTTCACAATAATTTTATTTTTAATTTACTGAAAATATATCACATGCTTTTAAAATTTAAAATATTTTTAAAATTATATTTTATTAAACACTTATATTCTTATTTTTATAGTACAATTAAAAGCAGTTTCTTTTAAATGTACAATATTATCAGACTAGGCCTATGATATTTATGGTTGATCTATCTCCTTTTATCTCTCTAATAATCAAGAAACAATGCAAGATGCCTCTTTACGTTTTTGTTTTATGGTGCTTTCTTCATCTTTACTTTACCTTTCTACATGTTTATATCTTCAAAGACGAGAGTTTGCCTTTTTCTTGCACGATGTGAGGACTACATACAATATTGGAATCACCTTTTATACGTGTATCTGTACAACATGCATTGGAACTCGTATATGTCATTGATGGGGATTCTTGGCTGGCACCATACAACTCTCTTATTTTATATAACTTGTTTTTTTTTTTTTTGATGTATGCCTTCTACTATTACCTACTTTGAATTGATGTATATTATCTGTTAAAGTTTGATTAGGGGGGGGAGATAAACCGTATAATCTACATTTGTTACCTAAAACTAGATTAGACATCTAAGTTAGGGATAAAATTCAAATCACCAAAACCGAAAAAATCTTCAAACTAGTAATTTAATTTAAAAATCGTCAAAACCAAACAAAATCGGTTTGATTAGTTGAAACCGAATAATATTATCGGTTGATTTGTTTTGGGATTTCAAAACGGTTTAAATTAAATCAAACTAAACAATATATCATTTATTTTTTAATTTTAATTTTTAATTTATTTATTTAAGATGGTTTATTAATACATGATAGTTAGTTTGTGAATATGTTATCGATTTTAAGACTTTTAAAATTATAAATTCAATATATATTAGATTAAGGCACACTAGATTTTTTATTTTAATCATTTTAACTTTTAAAAATTCAAAAATTAATGAATTAAATCCATCTAAAATTTTCATATATATATTATTAATTAATATATATATATTAATTAATATATATAGCTATAATTTGAAATTATATTTTTATATATATATATACACAATAAATATAAATATAACTATATATATTTTACTATAATTAAATTTTTAAATTTTAATATAAATATATATATATATATAATAAAAAAAATAAAATTGGTGTGTGTGGGATGTATCTAAATCCGCCTGGATGTATATTATCTTTTAATATTTTTACTCCATCAATGTAAAATGTAAAAATGTAAAATGCATTTATTCGATAAAACTTTAATCTTGTTAAGTTTATAAACAATTAAAATGTATCAAACCTAATATTCTCATAATCTCAAATAATCCATAACAATACTTAGTTGCGTTTACCTCCCTAGTGCACAAACCATTCTTTAACCTTCTCTCATTATCTAAATCATGGACACAAGATTTAAGGATTTTCATAATGATCATAAAAAAAATACTCTGAGTGCATTCGTAATGCCATGGCTAAACTTTAGTAGTCTCTTATGTTTCTGTGCAAAAACTTTGTAAAAATCTTCATTTATTCACATTATTTATTCGACTATAAATTTAACATAGATATTTTTTTAAATAAAATTATTCAAATAGCTTTCGTATAGCCGTTGTCCATATTATTTAAAAATGAAAATTAAAAATCTATATAAAATAACTAGCAGCATGTGCGCGGTAATTATTAACATTACCGGTAATTAATAATTCAAAGAAAAGAAAAAATTATTCGCCTCGAGACTAAAATCGTAATTTAAGATGATAGAGAAAACCTAGGAGAGGGCCGCAAAGAGATTGAGAATCCGAAGGCTGTGACTGCCGGCTATAAATATGTAGTTCCTTCTCCTCGACATTGGCGTCTCTCCCCGGCGGTGCTGCTAGGGTTTGGTTTCAATCGTCAAAGGTAACGAAAAGCCAAGCTCTAGATCCTTGATGGGTCTTTGATACACCCCAAGATTGAATTCTCCAAGTAGGTTGTGTAGGACTTTGATCTGTTCTGGTTTGGTTCTTGTACTGCTTGAGTTCAATTTCTACGTTTTTTTTGATGTCTAAAAGAACATTAGATCGATCCTAAATCTGTTGTGTTTTGATATGTGACGGGGAGTTTGAAATAGCTTCCATCCTAATTGGAGCAAACAGATTAGTTATTATGTTTGTAAATTCCCAAGTAAACGTCACAAATAAAGCCTGGATGTCTGACGGCTCTTCCTTTGCGGTAGTTCCTCCATCCTGGGTGGTCTCATATTCCATTGCCTTGGGGAGCAGCGTTGTTGCCTTTACCTCTTGGGACTGGCCATGAGACATACATTATTAATATTGTTATTTTTTTACTGGGTTTCTCTGGTGCTTTGCTTTGTTTTGACGGGAGTGTCAATATGGCACTCTTTTCTTTCTGCTTCTGGAGCAAAGTCCTATCTATGTTTGCAAATTCCTAAGTAAACGTCATATATTAATTCAGAGGGCGTTGATGGTCCTTCCATCGTGGAAGCTCCTCCGCCGATGGGTGGTCTCATATTCCATTGCCTTGTGGAGCAGCGTCGTTGCCTTTACCTCTTGGGACTGGCCATGAGACAAACATTTTGTTCTACCCTCTTAAGATTTTCGCTCATTGATCGTCTTATGCTTTTTTTTTTTTTTTTTTACTTTTGTTGATGCTGCAAGATGTATTTAGTTGTGGTGTTATTGGAACACGTCTGTATCTAACCATACATTGCCGCATCATCCTCGAACTGTTGCCTATGATGAAATTACATACCAAACAACACCATCTTTCGGGACTGAATGGCTTCCGGGCCTTGCTGCTATTCTGCAATTCTGAGGCTTCTCACTAACATTTTACTAATGTTTTTCAGATGGTTTTGTTGTTTGTTCGTGTTTTTTGGAAATTCATTTTTTTTGTAGATATGTCAACGCAATTATTCCCCAACCATTACTTTGACGGACTTGTGAGAACTAGACGTGAAATGATTTGCTCTGTCCCTGTTTGTCCTCTCGAATTTATGTTAGAAGCATGATGAGAGTTTCTGGACTTTTGTATGTTTATCCTCAAAATTGTATAAAACCATATTTACTGAGAAAAACTGGTTCGATTCGAAGTCATTTGTTGTACGACTCCTTTTCCGCTGTTCCATCTTTTCTCTGGTGAAATTGTCTCTTGCAATAGATGCATCTTTTCCTTGATCTCACATGATTCTCCTAGCTGTTTCATAATCTTTTATAAATAGTGTTCACATGACATTTATTTATTTATTATGTTTCAGACTATGAACTGCTTGTTGATGATATGCGAGTAGGGAATTTCGTTTCAGTAAATTAAAAATTAATTGGTGGAAGAAACACTTTAAAATGGGAAAATCGTTTCTCGCAAACCTACATAAGACTCTTTAAGAACTAAAAATTCAGCAAAAATGTACGTTATGTACGTAAGCATGTTCTCTCTATTGGCGTTTGAGCACCTTTTGCACCAAACTGTTTTATAATCTTAAAATTCAAGACATAATAATACGTTTGTCCTGGCACCTTCAAGAAAAAAGTTTATGTATATATTAAAACAAAATTACAGTCAGCTACCAACATTTTCCCCGATCGAAGTTCTTATCACGTTAAGGCACAATCAGAATCATCCCCATCCAGGAAAAATATACAATCAGCCACAAAGTACAGAACATTTTCTATTGAAGTTTTAGCACATATTACACCAAACCGTTTTTTAACTTACCCGACTGTTTATCCTGAAACGCAAGACGCAACAATATGTTTATCCTGGTCCTTCAAAAAGGAGGGAGAAAATAGTGTATGTGTATCCAATATCCTGAAACACAAAAACTTTGGGCGAATAGTAAGGAATAGTATAATTACGATGTCCCCATTAAGATTTCTACAATCTGTTTGTTATCAGCATTGTCAGATATCATAGAATTTGAAACATCATCACTCATGGGCTTTACTTCCTACCTTGGCAGATTCTGTTCCACTGAATTAGCTCATCAACAACATTTACATATAAGCTAGGATAAGTTAAGAAAATGGATAGTGAGTACGAAAATATATAACACGACGAAGTTTGTAATTGTACCTAAGGGAAAATTGTTTTGCTGTTGTCATTTCTTTGAGTACTCTCTTAGAATGCAATGTCCGTGCAAGGCGCTTCACACGATTTAATCGTAACCTTTTTGGTGAAGTACCTGATCCACAGCAACTTTAAAGACTGAAATGAAAATCTTGTTTGTCTTAATATAATTGAACTCACTATTGTTGCTATTTTCCGCTGCTATCGCATTTGTTTCAAATTGGTTGCCACCGCTAAGCTTGCTCGCTGGAACATTTAATGTTCTAGCAAGATGTCTTATGTGAATCAAACGTAATCTTCTAGGAAATTCAGCTAATTTACGAGCTCCAACTTCCAAACCTATGACCATATTTGAAACGTGTTACTTCATGTCGACTCTGATTTTGATGCCAATTTGTCGAGGAGCTGAATTGCCAGAAATTCTAAAATAAGCACACACAAAAAAAAGAAAGAAAAAAAGAACACGAACGAACAAAGCAAGCAAGCAAAAGTACAGAGTGATGATATCACGAGAACTGACCCTCAACGTTTGTGCCTTCAGATTGAGTGCTGAGTTCGGAAGCAGTACCTATCTTTCTCTTTTCACTCCTTGGACCCTCTTCCCCTCTACAGACAACACTATGGTCAAGCTGGGAATAGGATTGAGCCTGTCCAGCTCTCCGCCTTCTCAGTTGATAATTTCTGCGGCGTCTAGCCAGACGCTTTTCCCTCTCTTCAAGACTCATAGATTGTCTTTTTTCTCTGTCATGTTTTTTTTTTTTTTTTTTTTTTTTTTTTTTTTTTTTTTTTTTTTTTTTTTTTTTTTTTTAATAAAATAAAAAAAAAAAAATATAAAATTTATTTTATAATTTTTTTTTTTTTAAATAAAAAAAAAAAAAAAAAAAAAAAAAAATAAAAATATAAATATTATTTTTTTATTTTTTTATTAAAAAAAAAAAAAAAAAAAAAAAAAAAAAATATTTTAAAAAAAAAAAAAAAAAAA